>CM061133.1:322119867-322145057 GCA_030789695.1 Scilla litardierei
GTGCAAGGCACAAGCGATGTGTATTCAAACGGAAAGTAAATGCCCATAAGGTGCCTGTTCTGTCCAGCCTTGATCGGCTTGGCACCCGATATATTACCTCGGGCTCCACCTTTACAGCAGTAGTCCTCTCTATTGGCAGGGATTCATGATTATCAGGCGGAAACTGATATAATGGAGCCGGTGCAAGGCACAAGCGATATGTATTCAAACGGAAAATAAATGCACATGAGGTGCCCGTTCTGTCCAGCCTTGAGCAGCTTGGCACCCGATCTATTAACTCGGGCTCAACCTTTACGACCGTAGTCCTCTCTATTGACAGGGATTCATGTTTATCAGGCGGGAATTGATATAATGGAGCCGGTGCATGGCACAAGCGATGTGTATTCAAAAAGAAAGTAAATGCCCATGTGGTGCCTGTTCTGTCCTGCCTTGAGCGGCTTGGCACCCAATCTATTACCTTGGGCTCCACCTTTACGGCAGTAGTCCTCTCTATTGACAGGGATTCATGATTATCAGGCGGGAACTGATATAATAGAGCCGGTGCAAGGCACAAGCGATGTGTATTCAAACGCAAAGTAAATGATCATGAGGTGCCCATTCTGTCCAGCCTTGAGAAGATTGGCACCCGATCTATTACCTCTGGCTCAACCTTTACGACAGTAGTCCTCTCTCTTGACAGGGATTCATGATTATCAGGCGGGAACTGATATAATGGAGCCAGTGCAAGGCACAAGCGATGTGTATTCAAACTGAAAGTAAATGCCCATGAGGTGCCCATTCTGTCCAGTCTTGAGCGGCTTGGCACCCAATCTATTACCTCGGGCTCCATCTTTACAGCAGTAGTTCTCTCTATTGACAGGGATTCATGATTATCAGGCGGTAACTGATATAATGGAGCCGGTGCAAGGCACAAGCGATGTGTATTCAAACCTAAAGTAAATGCCCATGAGGTGCCCGTTCTATCCAGCCTTGAGCGGCTTCGCACCCGATCTATTACCTCGGACTCCACCTTTATGGCAGTAGTCCTCTCGCTTGACAGGGATTCATGATTATCAGGCGGGAACTGATATAATGGAGCCGGTGCAAGGCACAAGCGATGTGTATTCAAACGAAAAGTAAATGCTCATGAGGTGCCCATTCTGTCCAGCCTTGAGTGGCTGGCACCCGATCTATTACCTCGGGCTCCACCTTTACGGCTGTAGTCCTCTCTCTAGACATGGATTCATGATTATTAGGCGGGAACTGATATAATGGAGCCGGTGCATGGCACAAGCGATGTGTATTCAAATAAAAAGTAAATGCACATGAGGTACCCCTTCTGTCCAGCCTTAAGCAGCTTGGCACCCGATCTATTACCTCAGGCTCCACCTTTACGGCAGTAGTCCTCTCTATTGATAGGGATTCATGAATATCAGACGGGAACTGATATAATGGAGCCGGTGCAAGGCACAAGCGATGTGTATTCAAACGAAAAGTAAATGCCCATGAGATGCCCGTTCTGCCCAGCCTTGAGCGGTTTGGCACCCGATCTATTACCTCGGGCTCAACCTTTACGGCAGTAGTCCGCTCTATTGACAGGGATTCATGATTATCAGGCGGGAATTGATATAATGGATCCGGTGCAAGGCACAAGCGATGTGTATTTAAACAGAAAGTAAATACCCATGAAGTGCCCGTTCTATCCAGCCTTGAGTGGCTTGGCCCCTGATCTATTACCTCGGGCTCCACCTTTACGGCAGTAGTCCTCTCTCTTGACAGGGATTCATGATTATCAGGCGGGAACTGATATAATGGAGGCGGTGCAAGGCACAAGCGATGTGTATTCAAACGGAAAGTAAATGCCCATGAAGTGCCTGTTCTATCCAGCCTTGAGTGGATTGGCCCCTGATCTATTACCTCGGGCTCCACCTTTATGGCAGTAGTCCTCTCTCTTGACAGGGATTCATGATTATCAGGCGGGAACTGATATAATGGAGCCGGTGCAAGGCACAAGCGATGTGTATTCAAACGGAAAGTAAATGCTCATGAGGTGCCCGTTATGTCCAGCCTAGAGTGGCTTGGCACCCGATCTATTACGTCGGGCTCCACCTTTACGGCAGTAGTCATCTCTCTTAACATGGATTCATGATTATCAGGTGGGAACTGATATAATGGAGCCGATGCAAGGCACAAGCGATGAGTATTCAAACGGAAAGTAAATGTCCATGAGGTGCCCATTCTATCCAGCCTTGAGTGGCTTGGCACCCGATCTATTACGTCGGGCTCCACCTTTACGGCAATAGTCCTCTCTATTGACAGGGATTCATGTTTATCAGGCGGGAACTGATAGAATGGAGCCAGTGCAAGGCACAAGCGATGTGTATTCAAACGGAAAGTAAATGCCCATAAGGTGCTTGTTCTGTCCAGCCTTGATCGGCTTGGCACCCGATATATTACCTCGGGCTCCACCTTTACAGCAGTAGTCCTCTCTATTGGCAGGGATTCATGATTATCAGGCGGAAACTGATATAATGGAGCCGGTGCAAGGCACAAGCGATGTGTATTCAAACGGAAAATAAATGCACATGAGGTGCCCGTTCTGTCCAGCCTTGAGCAGCTTGGCACCCGATCTATTAACTCGGGCTCAACCTTTACGACCGTAGTCCTCTCTATTGACAGGGATTCATGTTTATCAGGCGGGAATTGATATAATGGAGCCGGTGCATGGCACAAGCGATGTGTATTCAAAAAGAAAGTAAATGCCCATGTGGTGCCTGTTCTGTCCTGCCTTGAGCGGCTTGGCACCCAATCTATTACCTTGGGCTCCACCTTTACGGCAGTAGTCCTCTCTATTGACAGGGATTCATGATTATCAGGCGGGAACTGATATAATAGAGCCGGTGCAAGGCACAAGCGATGTGTATTCAAACGCAAAGTAAATGATCATGAGGTGCCCATTCTGTCCAGCCTTGAGAAGATTGGCACCCGATCTATTACCTCTGGCTCAACCTTTACGACAGTAGTCCTCTCTCTTGACAGGGATTCATGATTATCAGGCGGGAACTGATATAATGGAGCCAGTGCAAGGCACAAGCGATGTGTATTCAAACTGAAAGTAAATGCCCATGAGGTGCCCATTCTGTCCAGTCTTGAGCGGCTTGGCACCCAATCTATTACCTCGGGCTCCATCTTTACAGCAGTAGTTCTCTCTATTGACAGGGATTCATGATTATCAGGCGGTAACTGATATAATGGAGCCGGTGCAAGGCACAAGCGATGTGTATTCAAACCTAAAGTAAATGCCCATGAGGTGCCCGTTCTATCCAGCCTTGAGCGGCTTCGCACCCGATCTATTACCTCGGACTCCACCTTTATGGCAGTAGTCCTCTCGCTTGACAGGGATTCATGATTATCAGGCGGGAACTGATATAATGGAGCCGGTGCAAGGCACAAGCGATGTGTATTCAAACGAAAAGTAAATGCTCATGAGGTGCCCATTCTGTCCAGCCTTGAGTGGCTGGCACCCGATCTATTACCTCGGGCTCCACCTTTACGGCTGTAGTCCTCTCTCTAGACATGGATTCATGATTATTAGGCGGGAACTGATATAATGGAGCCGGTGCATGGCACAAGCGATGTGTATTCAAATAAAAAGTAAATGCACATGAGGTACCCCTTCTGTCCAGCCTTGAGCAGCTTGGCACCCGATCTATTACCTCAGGCTCCACCTTTACGGCAGTAGTCCTCTCTATTGATAGGGATTCATGAATATCAGACGGGAACTGATATAATGGAGCCGGTGCAAGGCACAAGCGATGTGTATTCAAACGAAAAGTAAATGCCCATGAGATGCCCGTTCTGCCCAGCCTTGAGCGGTTTGGCACCCGATCTATTACCTCGGGCTCAACCTTTACGGCAGTAGTCCGCTCTATTGACAGGGATTCATGATTATCAGGCGGGAATTGATATAATGGATCCGGTGCAAGGCACAAGCGATGTGTATTTAAACAGAAAGTAAATACCCATGAAGTGCCCGTTCTATCCAGCCTTGAGTGGCTTGGCCCCTGATCTATTACCTCGGGCTCCACCTTTACGGCAGTAGTCCTCTCTCTTGACAGGGATTCATGATTATCAGGCGGGAACTGATATAATGGAGGCGGTGCAAGGCACAAGCGATGTGTATTCAAACGGAAAGTAAATGCCCATGAGGTGCCCGTTCTGTCCAGCCTTGAGCAGCTTGGCACCCGATCTATTACCTCGGGCTCAACCTCTATGGCAGTAGTCCTCTCTATTGACAGGGATTCATGTTTATCAGGCGGGAACTGATATAATGGAGCCGGTGCAAGGCACAAGCGATGTGTATTCAAACAGAAAGTAAATGCTCATGAGGTGCTCGGTATGTCCAGCCTAGAGTGGCTTGGCACCCGATCTATTACGTCGGGCTCCACCTTTACGGCAGTAGTCATCTCTCTTAACAGGGATTCATGATTATCAGGCGGGAACTGATATAATGGAGCCGATGCAAGGCACAAGCGATGAGTATTCAAACGGAAAGTAAATGTCCATGAGGTGCCCATTCTGTCCAGCCTTGAGTGGCTTGGAACCCGATCTATTACCTCGGGCTCCACCTTTACGGCAGTAGTCCTCTCTATTGACAGGTATTCATGATTATCAGGCGAGAACTGATATAATAGAGCCGGTGTAAGGCACAAGCGATGTGTATTCAAACGCAAAGTAAATGATCATGAGTTGCCCATTCTGTCCAGCCTTGAGCAACTTGGCACCCGATCTATTACCTCGGGCTCAACCTTTACGGCAGTAGTTCTCTCTCTTGACAGGGATTCAGGATTATTAGGCGGGAATTGATATAATGGAGCCGGTGCAAGGCACAAGCGATGTGTATTCAAACGAAAAGTAAATGCCCATGAAGTGCCTGTTCTATCCAGCCTTGAGTGGATTGGCCCCTGATCTATTACCTCGGGCTCCACCTTTATGGCAGTAGTCCTCTCTCTTGACAGGGATTCATGATTATCAGGCGGGAACTGATATAATGGAGCCGGTGCAAGGCACAAGCGATGTGTATTCAAACGGAAAGTAAATGCCCATGAGGCGCCTGTTCTGTCCAGCCTTGAGCGGCTTGGCACCCGATCTATTACCTCGGGCTCCACCTTTACGACAGTAGTCCTCTCTCTTGACAGTGATTCATGATTATCAGGCGGAAACTGATATAATGGAGCCGGTGCAAGGCACAAGCGATGTGTATTCAAACGAAACGTAAATGCGCATGAGGTGCTCGTTATGTCCAGCCTAGAGTGGCTTGGCACCCGATCTATTATGTCGGGCTCCACCTTTACGGCAGTAGTCATCTCTCTTAACAGGGATTCATGATTATCAGGCGGGAACTGATATAATGGAGCCGATGCAAGGCACAAGCGATGAGTATTCAAACGGAAAGTAAATGCCCATGAGGTGCCCATTCTGTCCAGCCTTGAGTGGCTTGGAACCCGATCTATTACCTCGGGCTCCACCTTTACGGTAGTAGTCCACTCTATTGATAGGGATTCATGTTTATCAGGCGGGAACTGATATAATGGAGCCGGTGCAAGGCAAAAGCGATGTGTATTCAAACGGAAAGTAAATGCCCATGAAGTGCCCGTTCTGTCCAACCTTGAGTGGCTACGCACCCGATCTATTACCTCGGGCTCCACCTTTACGGCAGTAGTCCTCTCTATTGACAGGGATTCATGATTATCAGGCAGGAACTGATATAATAGAGCCGGAGCAAGGCACAAGCGATGTGTATTCAAACGCAAAGTAAATGATCATGAGGTGCCCATTCTGTCCAGCCTTGAGCAACTTGGCACCCGATCTATTAACTCGGGCTCAACCTTTACCGCAGTAGTCCTCTCTCTTGACAGGGATTCATGATTATCAGGCGGTAATTGATATAATGGAGACGGTGCAAGGCACAAGAGATGTGTATTCAAACGAAAAGTAAATGCCCATGAAGTGCCCGTTCTATCCAGCCTTGAGTGGCTTGGCCCTTGATCTATTACCTCGGGCTCCACCTTTACGGCAGTAGTCCTCTCTCTTGACATGGATTCATGATTATCAGGCGGGAACTGATATAATGGAGCAGGTGCAAGGCACAAGCGTTGTGTATTCAAACGGAAAGTAAATGCCCATGAGGTGCCCGTTCTGTCCAGCCTTGAGCGGCTTGACAACCGATCTATTACCTCGGGCTCCACCTTTACGGCAGTAGTCCTCTCTATTGACAGGGATTCATGTTTATCAGGCGGGAATTGATAGAATGGAGCCGGTGCAAGGCACAAGCGATGTGTATTTAAACGGAAAGTAAATGCCCATAAGGTGCCTGTTCTGTCCAGCCTTGATCGGCTTGGCACCCGATATATTACCTCGGGCTCCACCTTTACAGCAGTAGTCCTCTCTATTGGCAGGGATTCATGATTATCAGGCAGAAACTGATATAATGGAGCCGGTGCAAGGCACAAGCGATGTGTATTCAAACAGAAAGTAAATGCACATGAGGTGCCCGTTCTGTCCAGCCTTGAGCAGCTTGGCACCCAATCTATTAACTCGGGCTCAACCTTTACGACCGTAGTCCTCTCTATTGACAGGGATTCATGTTTATCAGGCGGGAATTGATATAATGGAGCCGGTGCATGGCACAAGCGATGTGTATTCAAAAAGAAAGTAAATGCCCATGTGGTGCCTGTTCTGTCCTGCCTTGAGCGGCTTGGCACCCAATCTATTACCTTGGGCTCCACCTTTACGGCAGTAGTCCTCTCTATTGACAGGGATTCATGATTATCAGGCGGGAACAGGCGGGAATTGATATAATGGAGCCGGTGCATGGCACAAGCGATGTGTATTCAAACAGAAAGTAAATGCCCATGAGGTGCCCATTCTGTCCAGTCTTGAGCGGCTTGGCACCCAATCTATTACCTCGGGCTCCATCTTTACAGCAGTAGTTCTCTCTATTGACAGGGATTCATGATTATCAGGCGGTAACTTATATAATGAAGCCGGTGCAAGGCACAAGCGATGTGTATTCAAACCTAAAGTAAATGCCCATGAGGTGCCCGTTCTATCCAGCCTTGAGCGGCTTGGCACCCGATCTATTACCTCGGACTCCACCTTTATGGCAGTAGTCCTCTCGCTTGACAGGGATTCATGATTATTAGGCGTGAACTGATATAATGGAGCCGGTGCAAGGCACAAGCGATGTGTATTCAAACGGAAAGTAAATGCTCATGAGGTGCCCATTCTGTCCAGCCTTGAGCGGCTTGGCACCCGATCTATTAACTCGGTCTCCACCTTTACGGCTGTAGTCCTCTCTCTAGACATGGATTCATGATTATCAGGCGGGAACTGATATAATGGAGCCAGTGCATGGCACAAGCGATGTGTATTCAAACAAAAAGTAAATGCACATGAGGTACCCCTTCTGTCCAGCCTTGAGCAGCTTGGCACCCGATCTATTACCTCGGGCTCCACCTTTACGGCAGTAGTCCTCTCTATTGATAGGGATTCATGATTATCACACGGGAACTGATATAATGGAGCCGGTGCAAGGCACAAGCGATGTGTATTCAAACGATAAGTAAATGCCCATGAGGTGCCCGTTCTACCCATCCTTAAGCGGTTTGGCACCCGATCTATTACCTCGGGCTCAACCTTTACGGCAGTAGTCCTCTCTATTGACATGGATTCATGATTATCAGGCGTGAATTGATATAATGGATCCGGTGCAAGGCACAAGCGATGTGTATTCAAACAGAAAGTAAATGCCCATGAAGTGCCCGTTCTATCCAGCCTTGAGTGGCTTGGCCCCTGATCTATTACCTTGGGCTCCACCTTTATGGCAGTAGTCCTCTCTCTTGACAGGGATTCATGATTATCAGGCGGGAACTGATATTATGGAGCCGGTGCAAGGCACAAGCGATGTGTATCCAAACGGAAAGTAAATTCCCATGAGGTGCCCGTTCTGTCCAGCCTTGAGCAGCTTGACAACCGATCTATTACCTCGGGCTCCACCTTTACGGCAGTAGTCCTCTATATTGACAGGGATTCATGTTTATCAGGCGGGAACTGATAGAATGGAGCTGGTGCAAGGCACAAGCGTTGTGTATTCAAACGAAAAGTAAATGCCCATAAGGTTCCTGTTCTGTCTAGCCTTGAGCGGCCTGGCACCCGATCTATTATCTCGGGCTCCACCTTTACAGCAGTAGTCCTCTCTATTGACAGGGATTCATGATTATCAGGCGTGACTGATATAATGGAGCCGGTGCAAGGCACAAGCGATGTGTATTCAAACGGAAAGTAAATGCCCATGAGGTGCCCGTTCTGTCCAGCCTTGAGCAGCTTGGCACCCGATCTATTACCTCAGGCTCAACTTTTATGGCAGTAGTCCTCTCTATTGACAGTGATTCATGTTTATCAGGCGGAATTGATATAATGGAGCCGGTGCATGGCACAAGCAATGTGTATTCAAACGGAAAGTAAATTCCCATGGGGTGCCCGTTCTGTCCTGCCTTGAGCGGCTTGGCACCCAATCTATTACCTCGGGCTCCACCTTTACGGCAGTAGTCCTCTCTATTGACTGGGATTCATGATTATCAGGCGGGAACTGATATAATAGAGCCGGTGCAAGGCACAAGAGATGTGTATTCAAACGCAAAGTAAATGATCATGAGGTGCCCATTCTGTCCAGCCTTGAGCAGCTTGGCACCCGATCTATTATCTCGGGCTCACCCTTTACGGCAGTAGTCCTCTCTCTTGACAGGGATTCATGATTATCAGGCGGGAACTGATATAATGGAGCCGGTGCAAGGCACAAGCGATGTGTATTCAAACAGAAAGTAAATGCCCATGAGGTGCCCATTCTATCCAGTCTTGAGCGGCTTGGCACCCAATCTATTACCTCAGGCTCCATCTTTACAGCAGTAGTTCTCTCTATTGACAGGGATTCATGATTATCAGGCGTGAACTGATATAATGGAGCCGGTGCAAGACACAAGCGATGTGTATTCAAACGGAAAGTAAATGCTCATGAGGTGCCCATTTTGTCCAGCCTTGAGCGGCTTGGCACATGATCTATTACCTCGGGCTCCACCTTTACGGCTGTAGTCCTCTCTATAGACATGGATTCATGAGTATCAGGCGGGAACTGATATAATGGAGCCGGTGCATGGCACAAGCGATGTGTATTCAAACGAAAAGTAAATGCCCATGAGATGCCCGTTCTGCCCAGCCTTGAGCGGTTTGGCACCCGATCTATTACCTCGGGCTCAACCTTTACGGCAGTAGTCCGCTCTATTGACAGGGATTCATGATTATCAGGCGGGAATTGATATAATGGATCCGGTGCAAGGCACAAGCGATGTGTATTTAAACAGAAAGTAAATACCCATGAAGTGCCCGTTCTATCCAGCCTTGAGTGGCTTGGCCCCTGATCTATTACCTCGGGCTCCACCTTTACGGCAGTAGTCCTCTCTCTTGACAGGGATTCATGATTATCAGGCGGGAACTGATATAATGGAGGCGGTGCAAGGCACAAGCGATGTGTATTCAAACGGAAAGTAAATGCCCATGAGGTGCCCGTTCTGTCCAGCCTTGAGCAGCTTGGCACCCGATCTATTACCTCGGGCTCAACCTCTATGGCAGTAGTCCTCTCTATTGACAGGGATTCATGTTTATCAGGCGGGAACTGATATAATGGAGCCGGTGCAAGGCACAAGCGATGTGTATTCAAACAGAAAGTAAATGCTCATGAGGTGCTCGGTATGTCCAGCCTAGAGTGGCTTGGCACCCGATCTATTACGTCGGGCTCCACCTTTACGGCAGTAGTCATCTCTCTTAACAGGGATTCATGATTATCAGGCGGGAACTGATATAATGGAGCCGATGCAAGGCACAAGCGATGAGTATTCAAACGGAAAGTAAATGTCCATGAGGTGCCCATTCTGTCCAGCCTTGAGTGGCTTGGAACCCGATCTATTACCTCGGGCTCCACCTTTACGGCAGTAGTCCTCTCTATTGACAGGTATTCATGATTATCAGGCGAGAACTGATATAATAGAGCCGGTGTAAGGCACAAGCGATGTGTATTCAAACGCAAAGTAAATGATCATGAGTTGCCCATTCTGTCCAGCCTTGAGCAACTTGGCACCCGATCTATTACCTCGGGCTCAACCTTTACGGCAGTAGTTCTCTCTCTTGACAGGGATTCAGGATTATTAGGCGGGAATTGATATAATGGAGCCGGTGCAAGGCACAAGCGATGTGTATTCAAACGAAAAGTAAATGCCCATGAAGTGCCTGTTCTATCCAGCCTTGAGTGGATTGGCCCCTGATCTATTACCTCGGGCTCCACCTTTATGGCAGTAGTCCTCTCTCTTGACAGGGATTCATGATTATCAGGCGGGAACTGATATAATGGAGCCGGTGCAAGGCACAAGCGATGTGTATTCAAACGGAAAGTAAATGCCCATGAGGCGCCTGTTCTGTCCAGCCTTGAGCGGCTTGGCACCCGATCTATTACCTCGGGCTCCACCTTTACGACAGTAGTCCTCTCTCTTGACAGTGATTCATGATTATCAGGCGGAAACTGATATAATGGAGCCGGTGCAAGGCACAAGCGATGTGTATTCAAACGAAACGTAAATGCGCATGAGGTGCTCGTTATGTCCAGCCTAGAGTGGCTTGGCACCCGATCTATTATGTCGGGCTCCACCTTTACGGCAGTAGTCATCTCTCTTAACAGGGATTCATGATTATCAGGCGGGAACTGATATAATGGAGCCGATGCAAGGCACAAGCGATGAGTATTCAAACGGAAAGTAAATGCCCATGAGGTGCCCATTCTGTCCAGCCTTGAGTGGCTTGGAACCCGATCTATTACCTCGGGCTCCACCTTTACGGTAGTAGTCCACTCTATTGATAGGGATTCATGTTTATCAGGCGGGAACTGATATAATGGAGCCGGTGCAAGGCAAAAGCGATGTGTATTCAAACGGAAAGTAAATGCCCATGAAGTGCCCGTTCTGTCCAACCTTGAGTGGCTTGGCACCCGATCTATTACCTCGGGCTCCACCTTTACGGCAGTAGTCCTCTCTATTGACAGGGATTCATGATTATCAGGCAGGAACTGATATAATAGAGCCGGAGCAAGGCACAAGCGATGTGTATTCAAACGCAAAGTAAATGATCATGAGGTGCCCATTCTGTCCAGCCTTGAGCAACTTGGCACCCGATCTATTAACTCGGGCTCAACCTTTACCGCAGTAGTCCTCTCTCTTGACAGGGATTCATGATTATCAGGCGGTAATTGATATAATGGAGACGGTGCAAGGCACAAGAGATGTGTATTCAAACGAAAAGTAAATGCCCATGAAGTGCCCGTTCTATCCAGCCTTGAGTGGCTTGGCCCTTGATCTATTACCTCGGGCTCCACCTTTACGGCAGTAGTCCTCTCTCTTGACATGGATTCATGATTATCAGGCGGGAACTGATATAATGGAGCAGGTGCAAGGCACAAGCGTTGTGTATTCAAACGGAAAGTAAATGCCCATGAGGTGCCCGTTCTGTCCAGCCTTGAGCGGCTTGACAACCGATCTATTACCTCGGGCTCCACCTTTACGGCAGTAGTCCTCTCTATTGACAGGGATTCATGTTTATCAGGCGGGAATTGATAGAATGGAGCCGGTGCAAGGCACAAGCGATGTGTATTTAAACGGAAAGTAAATGCCCATAAGGTGCATGTTCTGTCCAGCCTTGATCGGCTTGGCACCCGATATATTACCTCGGGCTCCACCTTTACAGCAGTAGTCCTCTCTATTGGCAGGGATTCATGATTATCAGGCAGAAACTGATATAATGGAGCCGGTGCAAGGCACAAGCGATGTGTATTCAAACAGAAAGTAAATGCACATGAGGTGCCCGTTCTGTCCAGCCTTGAGCAGCTTGGCACCCAATCTATTAACTCGGGCTCAACCTTTACGACCGTAGTCCTCTCTATTGACAGGGATTCATGTTTATCAGGCGGGAATTGATATAATGGAGCCGGTGCATGGCACAAGCGATGTGTATTCAAACAGAAAGTAAATGCCCATGAGGTGCCCATTCTGTCCAGTCTTGAGCGGCTTGGCACCCAATCTATTACCTCGGGCTCCATCTTTACAGCAGTAGTTCTCTCTATTGACAGGGATTCATGATTATCAGGCGGTAACTTATATAATGAAGCCGGTGCAAGGCACAAGCGATGTGTATTCAAACCTAAAGTAAATGCCCATGAGGTGCCCGTTCTATCCAGCCTTGAGCGGCTTGGCACCCGATCTATTACCTCGGACTCCACCTTTATGGCAGTAGTCCTCTCGCTTGACAGGGATTCATGATTATTAGGCGTGAACTGATATAATGGAGCCGGTGCAAGGCACAAGCGATGTGTATTCAAACGGAAAGTAAATGCTCATGAGGTGCCCATTCTGTCCAGCCTTGAGCGGCTTGGCACCCGATCTATTAACTCGGTCTCCACCTTTACGGCTGTAGTCCTCTCTCTAGACATGGATTCATGATTATCAGGCGGGAACTGATATAATGGAGCCAGTGCATGGCACAAGCGATGTGTATTCAAACAAAAAGTAAATGCACATGAGGTACCCCTTCTGTCCAGCCTTGAGCAGCTTGGCACCCGATCTATTACCTCGGGCTCCACCTTTACGGCAGTAGTCCTCTCTATTGATAGGGATTCATGATTATCACACGGGAACTGATATAATGGAGCCGGTGCAAGGCACAAGCGATGTGTATTCAAACGATAAGTAAATGCCCATGAGGTGCCCGTTCTACCCATCCTTAAGCGGTTTGGCACCCGATCTATTACCTCGGGCTCAACCTTTACGGCAGTAGTCCTCTCTATTGACATGGATTCATGATTATCAGGCGTGAATTGATATAATGGATCCGGTGCAAGGCACAAGCGATGTGTATTCAAACAGAAAGTAAATGCCCATGAAGTGCCCGTTCTATCCAGCCTTGAGTGGCTTGGCCCCTGATCTATTACCTTGGGCTCCACCTTTATGGCAGTAGTCCTCTCTCTTGACAGGGATTCATGATTATCAGGCGGGAACTGATATTATGGAGCCGGTGCAAGGCACAAGCGATGTGTATCCAAACGGAAAGTAAATTCCCATGAGGTGCCCGTTCTGTCCAGCCTTGAGCAGCTTGACAACCGATCTATTACCTCGGGCTCCACCTTTACGGCAGTAGTCCTCTATATTGACAGGGATTCATGTTTATCAGGCGGGAACTGATAGAATGGAGCTGGTGCAAGGCACAAGCGTTGTGTATTCAAACGAAAAGTAAATGCCCATAAGGTTCCTGTTCTGTCTAGCCTTGAGCGGCCTGGCACCCGATCTATTATCTCGGGCTCCACCTTTACAGCAGTAGTCCTCTCTATTGACAGGGATTCATGATTATCAGGCGTGACTGATATAATGGAGCCGGTGCAAGGCACAAGCGATGTGTATTCAAACGGAAAGTAAATGCCCATGAGGTGCCCGTTCTGTCCAGCCTTGAGCAGCTTGGCACCCGATCTATTACCTCAGGCTCAACTTTTATGGCAGTAGTCCTCTCTATTGACAGTGATTCATGTTTATCAGGCGGAATTGATATAATGGAGCCGGTGCATGGCACAAGCAATGTGTATTCAAACGGAAAGTAAATTCCCATGGGGTGCCCGTTCTGTCCTGCCTTGAGCGGCTTGGCACCCAATCTATTACCTCGGGCTCCACCTTTACGGCAGTAGTCCTCTCTATTGACTGGGATTCATGATTATCAGGCGGGAACTGATATAATAGAGCCGGTGCAAGGCACAAGAGATGTGTATTCAAACGCAAAGTAAATGATCATGAGGTGCCCATTCTGTCCAGCCTTGAGCAGCTTGGCACCCGATCTATTATCTCGGGCTCACCCTTTACGGCAGTAGTCCTCTCTCTTGACAGGGATTCATGATTATCAGGCGGGAACTGATATAATGGAGCCGGTGCAAGGCACAAGCGATGTGTATTCAAACAGAAAGTAAATGCCCATGAGGTGCCCATTCTATCCAGTCTTGAGCGGCTTGGCACCCAATCTATTACCTCAGGCTCCATCTTTACAGCAGTAGTTCTCTCTATTGACAGGGATTCATGATTATCAGGCGTGAACTGATATAATGGAGCCGGTGCAAGACACAAGCGATGTGTATTCAAACGGAAAGTAAATGCTCATGAGGTGCCCATTTTGTCCAGCCTTGAGCGGCTTGGCACATGATCTATTACCTCGGGCTCCACCTTTACGGCTGTAGTCCTCTCTATAGACATGGATTCATGAGTATCAGGCGGGAACTGATATAATGGAGCCGGTGCATCGCACAAGCGATGTGTATTCAAACAAAAAGTAAATGCACATGAGGTACCTTGAGGAGCTTGGCACCCGATCTATTACCTCGGGCTCCACCTTTACGGCAGTAGTCCTCTCTATTGATAGGGATTCATGATTATCAGGCGGGAACTGATATAATGTAGCCGGTGAAAGGCACAAGCGATGTGTATTCAAACGAAAAGTAAATGCCCATGAGGTGACTGTTCTGTCCAGCCTTGAGCGGCTTGGAACCCGATCTATTACCTCGGGCTCAACCTTTACGGTAGTAGTCCTCTCTATTGACATGGATTCATGTTTATCAGGCGGGAATTGATATAATGGAGCCGATGCATGGCACAAGCGATGTGTATTCAAACAGAAAGTAAATGCCCATGAGGTGCCTGTTCTGTCCATCCTTGAGCGGCTTGGCACCCGATCTATTACCTCGGGCTCCACCTTTACGGCAGCTGTCCTCTCAATTGACAGGGATTCATGATTATCAGGCGGGAACTGATATAATAGAGCCGGTTCAAGGCACAAGAGATGTGTATTCAAATGAAAAGTAAATGCCCATGAGGTGCCCGTTCTGTCCAGCCTTGAGCAGCTTGGCACCCGATCTATTACCTCGGGCTCAACCTTTATGGCAGTAGTCCTCTCTCTTGACAAGGATTCATGATTATCAGGCGGGTACTAATATAATGGAGCCGGTGCAAGGCACAAGAAATGTGTATTCAAACGGAAAGTAAATGCTCATGAGGTGCCCATTCTGTCCAGCCTTGGGCGGCTTGGCACCCGATCTATTACCTCGGGCTCCACCTTTATGGCCGTAGTCCTCTCTCTTGACATGGATTCATGATTATCTGGTGGGAACTGATATAATGGAGCCGGTACAAGGCACAAGCGATTGTATTCAAACGGAAAGTAAATACCCATGATGTGCCCATTCTGTCCAGCCTTGAGCAGATTGGCACCCGATCTATTACCTCGGGCTCCACCTTTACGGCAGTAGTCCTCTCTCTTGACATGGATTCATGATTATCAGGCGGGAACTGATATAATGGAGCCGGTGCAAGGCACAAGCGATGTGTATTCAAACGGAAAGCAAATACCCATGAGGTGCCTGTTCTGTCCAGCCTTGAGCAGCTTGGCACCCGATCTATTACCTCGGGCTCCACCTTTACGGCAGTAGTCCTCTCTATTGACAGGGATTCATGTTTATCAGCCGGGAACTGATATAATGGAGCCGGTGCAAGACACAAGCGATGTGTATTCAAACGGAAAGTAAATGCCCATGAGATGCCCGTTATGTCCACCCTTGAGCAGTTTGGCACCCGATCTATTACCTCGGGCTCCACCTTTACGGCAGTAGTCCTCTCTCTTGACAGGGATTCATGATTATCAGGCGGAAACTGATATAATGGAGCCGATGCAAGGCACATGCGATGTGTTTTCAAACGGAAAGTAAATACCCTTGAGGTGCCCATTCTGTCCAACCTTAAGTGGGTTGGCATCCGATCTATTACTTCGGGCTCCACCTTTATGGCTGTAGTCCTCTCTATTGACAGGGATTCATGTTTATCGGGCAGGAACTGATATAATGGAGCCAGTGCAAGGCACAAGCGATGTGTATTCAAACGGAAAGTAAATGCCCATGAGGTGCCCGTTCTGTCCAACCTTGAGCGGCTTGGCACCCGATCTATTACCTCGGGCTCCACCTTTACAGCAGTAGTCCTCTCTATCGACTTGGATTCAAGTTTATTAGGCGGGAACTGATATAAAGGAGCCGGTGCAAGGGGACAAGCGATGTGTATTGAAATGGAAAGTAAATGCCCATGAGGTGCCCATTCTGTCCAGCCTTAAGCGACTTGACACCCGATCTATTACCTCGGGCTCTACCTTTACGGCAGTAGTCCTCTCTCTTGACAGGGATTCATGATTATCAGGCAGGAACTGATATAATGGAGCCGGTGCAAGGCACAAGCGATGTGTATTCAAACGGAAAGTAAATGGCCATGAGGTGCCTGTTCTGTCCAGCCTTAAGCGTCTTGGCACCCGATCTATTACCTCGGGCTCCACCTTTACGACAGTAGTCCTCTCTCTTGACAGGGATTCATGATTATCAGGCGGGAACTGATATAATGGAGCCGGTGCAAGGCTCAAGCGATGTGTATTCAAACGGAAAGTAAATGCCCATGAGGTGCCCGTTCTGTCCAGCCTTGAGCGGCATGGCACCCGATCTATTACCTTGGCTCCACCTTTACGGCAGTAGTCCTCTCTATTGACATGGATTCATGTTTATCAGGCGGGAACTGATAGAATAGAGTCGGTGCAAGGCACAAGTGACGTGCGTTTATATTTCATATATTTACGCACGTCTTCTTCCGTGTTTTTTCCGTTATTTACCGTCGTCTTGTATTCGTTTTCGCGTGTTTTCTTGTTTTCTTTCACTTTTCCGTGTTTTTGGTATTTTGCAGGAATTTCTAGCATTTGGGACATAAAACGACGATATCTTGAGTCCCCGGAGCAATGGGAGGAGTCACGCGCGATCCAGAGGGTCAAAACGATGAAGATTGCTATTTCTCAGCCCTCAACCGATCGGGTGGACCAGCTCACCCGATCGGTTGACACACGCGTATCCGATCCGGACTGAGGCTGGAGTAAAGAGCATCTCACCCGATCGGTTCAGCGATCGGGTGAGTCCGTCAAAGTTCTCGGGAAAATGGAGCTGAATTCCAACCGATCGGGTGACCTTCACCCGATCGGTTCATCTGTAGCCGATTCCTCCGAACGACGACCCGATCACACCACCCGCTCTCCTCTGCGCCCGGTTGATGCTCCCGAAGGCGACGGCCGAAGCAACAAGCCGCTCACCCGATCGGTTGATATTTCAACCGATCGGGTGGCCTTTTCGTCTCCCTTCGCGCACCGCTGCTCATTCATTGAAGATCTGCTATCATTCCAGAAGGATTTTGGGTGATCTCTTATTTTTCTAGCGTCGGCATCGTCGTTATCTTTCCAACGATAGGTCGCATGCCCAAATCCGATTTTTCTAGATTTTTCTGGAATTTTTTGAGCGCAGCTATGTGCTGAAACTTGCTGCTGTCTGAAATTTCACTTCAACCGATCGGTTGACTTGTCAACCGACCGGGTGAGGTCTGTTTCAGCAGTTTCGTGTCTCTGTTAATTCCACCCGATCGGGTGAGTTTTCACCCGATCGGGTGGGCCTGTTTTGACAGTTTTGAGTGGGTTTCGGACCCGAACTGTTAAGGGGTTTCAGGGGGGTTTTAAATACTGTTTTGGGCACGACTTTGGGGGGATGTTCTTCAGTTTTTCTAGGGCTCTTTGCCCCTTTTTCTTGTGAGATTTAGATTAGTTTAGATTAGGTTTTTGGTTAATAAATCTTGTATTGGATTGAAGGTTCAACCTCAAGATAAGTATTTCTTTCTCTTGTTCTCCAATTTTTGTGTTGTATTTGATTTGCTTCATGATGAATGTTTGTATGTCTTTTGTGTTATTCGTTTATATGTTTTTCATCATGGAGTAGTATTGATGAACCCTAATACGGGTTAGAGTAGGATTGATGCTTGGGTTGTTACATTTGGCTTGGTTGCATGGCACGTGTTCGATGAAATGTGTCAATGGGGATTTCTAGCAATCTGGGTCCAATTCGTACGACGACACACTAGATGTGTTGGCGATTGGGGTCCGGTGCTTGTCCTGTCAAGATTCGCTTCGATGTATTGCTAGAAATCACATTTGACCTATTTGGCCATTAGGGTTACGCGGGGGTGTTTCATTGTCATTGGCGGGAGAAAGACCGCCTCTGACCGTCGGGCCAAGGGGGAATAAACTTGGCGGTTGACTCCCTAGCCATAGCTCACGCCCTGAGCGTTGACATTGAGTCCTCGCGCGCGGGAGCGGCTTGGACGAAGTGTTGGGAGATATCATTGTGACCTTAATGCTCCCGGTTTCGGAAGGTGTTAATGGACATGGGAATGCCCACCGTCCGGAACCGGGTAGGCCTATCGTGCTTGGCACCGACCGGAATATCGGGCCATGGACGCTAGGTACCACCTTTTGGGGCAATGTCTCACCCTGGGTCAAGTCAAATGCCAAGTGTCATGAGTGCTCTAGCCCGTGTTAGCGGGGATTCATTTCGTGTCTTTTTCATTTCTTTCTTTTATTTCTACACTTCCACCCATATCATCCGCGTAGCTAGCACACGACCTAGGCGAGGCTAGTAGCCACTCAAGCCATCCACCTCCCTGTGTTCGATATACCCGCACCCTACACTAATCGTGCACTTGCGGTAAAACGACACCGCGCCCATACCGTAAACGGGGCGCCGGTCAAGTTTTTGGCGCCGTTGCCGGGGAGGCGTTCGGTTTGATATTAGCTTAGCTTGGGTTCGTTAGACTACGCATAAAAAAAAATTTTTTTTTTCTTTTAAAAAAAAAATATTCAATAACCAAGAAATTTTTTCCCCCACCATTATATTATCTTTTTGTTATTCTCTTGTACTATTGACGCTCCTCTCTAGTTTTCTTATTTTTATTGTCCAGGTATCTTTGATATTGCCATGTGGAGATCAGATTTCGATGCTCAGATGAGAGGCTACAATCCCTATTCATTTTTGGTTTGTGAGACTTGTGGGATGGCGGGGCACGTGTATTATGATTGCCCATATACGCTTGAGAGCCTCCCCCTACACCAAAGCCATACATTTTCCCACAACCATTGCCCGAACACCTCCCATCCATTTCCTCAACCTTATATCCCTCCACCAACACAAGAAGAACCAAGCCTCGTGTCTCTCCTTGAAAGTGCCATGTTTAACCAAGGCCAAATGTTACAAAACTTGATGGTACCAATCACCGAGCCTACACCGAGGAGAGAGGACGAAGGAGAGGATATACCCACTTTCATGGTTGAGACCACCATCTCATCGACCACCATAGACACATCTCATACCGATGCCCCAATTTTCCCACACTACCACTTGGATGACGAAGCATTTTTTGATGATGATAGTGAGGATGGGGAGATTTCTCTAGGATCTGTGGGAGAGACTTGTCATCTTTATTTGGATACGCCATATGAGTCCTATGAGAGCACCGAGGACACCACGGAGCTTATGCATACCGGCGAGGAGGATGTGCGTGAGGACGACGACACCACGACCACATACGAGGGGTCCGCTCCACATCCACCTCCACAGCCATCTCTGTCACACCTTCCTCCTTGGTCGGTGGTCAACCATGAGGATGTCATTCAGGACATCGAGCAGATGGAGAAGCATGAGCATATCGTCGAGGAGGATGTGCATGAGGGCTTGGATACGATCGTCCACTTCATGGAGCTCGAGCCACATCTACCTCTACCGTCACGCTCCACTTCTTCTGCGGCTGAGCATCTACTTAAGCATATTGCCCCTATTCAGGGAGATTTTCATACTCACTCTCACTCCACATTTGAGTCTCGCTTTTCACGTCCTATTTCTTTAGACTCATATATTTTTGACACGCCATATCTCTCGCAGGACACATGATCGACTTCCCTTGAGGTATGCTGCGGTGTGTCACCGCCTGGAGAGCAACTTCACATGGAGAGCAGGGATTTGATCGTCGCTAGCACAGAGGATAGCATACCATTTCCAGGGAGTGTTCGCCACATTTCATATATTTTACCATCATTTACCGGCGACTATCTCTGGGATACATTTATTTTGGGAAATAATTTCTTGCCATGGACTAATGCACCTCATCCTTTGCAGGTCACAGGTGGTTACCTACTAAGGATGCTTGGAGGTGCATTGCTTGGGTCCATTGGCACACGTGGCATAGCGCTTCTGGCGGAGCCACAGAAGGAGCAGTTAGAGCAGCTACCTGCCCCACTTCTGATCTTGGATCCGCCTATGCTCAGGTGTATCCTAATCCAGTAGTGTAAAAATTTACCGCTTTCTAGTTTAGATTTGAATAATCTCGTCTCCTCTCATTAGCGAGGGGAGCGTATCTAGGCTTTGCTTTTGCATCTTAATAACCCTTCATGTCGTGCCCTTCTATCATTTCACCCCTCATCCTCTTCCGAGGAGAACGAGCAGACTGTCTCTCCTGCATTCTGATTTCTTTCTTTTCCGATTTTCCCCCTAGCTTATCTCTACATCCCCGTTGGTCATATCATTTTGCTAGCATTGTCATGTTCAGCTTGGGGGAAATCGACTTTTGTGTGCATGTTTTCGTGTGTCGTTGTCGTGTGTTTGTGTCTTTGAGTCCTTCGTCGTGTTTTATATCTTTTATTTGAGTGTTTTTTTTCTTTATTTTTTCCTGTTTCGTTTGTGTATTTTTCGTGTTTTTTATTTTTTGTGTCGGTGCGTAACCCCCCCCATTTTCATTGCCCTCCCGTATTCACTACTATTGCATTGAGGACAATGCAAGTTTTAGCTTGGGGGAGTCGCACTTCGTGCGTCTTTTGTCTCTTTTTCTTCGTTATTTGAGTCGTTTTTCTCCGTGTTTTTCTTTTTCTTTTTCTTTTCTTCTTTTTATCTCTTTCTCCTAGAGATGAACCCTATGATGAATTGCCACGAAAATCACACGCACACTTAGCATAGCTTCGATAATCACATTCACTAACCCTAGGAAGCCGAGTCCATTGCATTTCATGCTTCGTGGGTTCACTTTGCTTTTGTGTGAGTTGTTTGTCGTGACTAGCTAGGGGTGTACTTCTATTTTGTGATTTTGATCTATATACCTACCCTTGATTGACCCCTAGATTATCATGCTTCGATATTGAATATGCGGTATTTGCTTCTAATGTCTGCTTCTATATGCATGCTATATACATCGTACACTTTATTTCGCATGTGTCGGGATTCCACAATTAAGGACTAGGATAACCCATTTAGCCCATGCTCTAATTAGCAAGAATGGTTTCCTTTGCCCAAGTATTTAGATTCCGATTTCTTTTTTTGTTTTACTTGGTGCAAATCCCCTCGTCGTGTACCTTTCTCCCACTTGGGAGAGTACACATGTGTATAGCCAATATCCCAAAAATCCAAAAAAAAAAGAGAAAAGAAAAGAAAAACCCAAAAAGATGAGAAATGAAAAGAAAAGAAAAAAAATACAAATACCCAAAACCCAAAAAATTTCCAGTGTGAATATTTTCATACTTGCCGTGAATAAAGGGAAGGCGAGAATTTGCACCGAGTGTTATACTCCACATCATCTCAACCCCCATCGTTCTCGAAAACACTTGGCTTAGGAACTTTTTGGCTATTATCTAGGCTATAGTGTGGTGATTTCCTTAACCCTAGTTGTGGAGTCCATGACGCATGATATGTTTCGATTCTTGCTCTATTCTCATGCATGCTTGAGCTATATATTCACCGCTTTATTCGATTTGAATCGATATTTGGGTCTTTCTTTGGGTATGTGTATATGGAGCTTTATTGCACATCGTAGATAGTGACACCGTCTGCTAGCACACGACCGCACTCACTCGCGCTTCACCGCGTGGGCCCATGGCACTTGTCTGGACTCGTATTCCTTGGTTTAGTGATATGATTTGGCGTCTGCTTGCTTGGTGTATCGTTTTTGATTTTGTTGGCCCTGACGGCGATCTAGGATACAGAGTTCTCTTTTTCTCTCTTTCTCTCTATTTTCTCCCTCCGAGCTCCTACTCTCACTCGTCTTCCTCGAGGACGAGGAAGAGTTCAGCTTGGGGGATTTTGACGTGCGTTTATATTTCATATATTTACGCACGTCTTCTTCCGTGTTTTTTCCGTTATTTACCGTCGTCTTGTATTCGTTTTCGCGTGTTTTCTTGTTTTCTTTCAATTTTCCGTGTTTTTGGTATTTTGCAGGAATTTCTAGCATTTGGGACATAAAACGACGATATCTTGAGTCCCCGGAGCAATGGGAGGAGTCACGCGCGATCCAGAGGGTCAAAACGATGAAGATTGCTATTTCTCAGCCCTCAACCGATCGGGTGGACCAGCTCACCCGATCGGTTGACACACGTGTATCCGACCCGGACTGAGGCTGGAGTAAAGAGCATCTCACCCGATCGGTTCAGCGATCGGGTGAGTCCGTCAAAGTTCTCGGGAAAATGGAGCTGAATTCCAACCGATCGGGTGACCTTCACCCGATCGGTTCATCTGTAGCCGATTCCTCCGAACGACGACCCGATCACACCACCCGCTCTCCTCTGCGCCCGGTTGATGCTCCCGAAGGCGACGGCCGAAGCAACAAGCCGCTCACCCGATCGGTTGATATTTCAACCGATCGGGTGGCCTTTTCGTCTCCCTTCGCGCACCGCTGCTCATTCATTGAAGATCTGCTATCATTCCAGAAGGATTTTGGGTGATCTCTTATTTTTCTAGCGTCGGCATCGTCGTTATCTTTCCAACGATAGGTCGCATGCCCAAATCCGATTTTTCTAGATTTTTCTGGAATTTTTTGAGCGTAGCTATGTGCTGAAACTTGCTGCTGTCTGAAATTTCACTTCAACCGATCGGTTGACTTGTCAACCGACCGGGTGAGGTCTGTTTCAGCAGTTTCGTGTCTCTGTTAATTCCACCCGATCGGGTGAGTTTTCACCCGATCGGGTGGGCCTGTTTTGACAGTTTTGAGTGGGTTTCGGACCCGAACTGTTAAGGGGTTTGAGGGGGGTTTTAAATACTGTTTTGGGCACGACTTTGGGGGGATGTTCTTCAGTTTTTCTAGGGCTCTTTGCCCCTTTTTCTTGTGAGATTTAGATTAGTTTAGATTAGGTTTTTGGTTAATAAATCTTGTATTGGATTGAAGGTTCAACCTCAAGATAAGTATTTCTTTCTCTTGTTCTCCAATTTTTGTGTTGTATTTGATTTGCTTCATGATGAATGTTTGTATGTCTTTTGTGTTATTCGTTTATATGTTTTTCATCATGGAGTAGTATTGATGAACCCTAATACGGGTTAGAGTAGGATTGATGCTTGGGTTGTTACATTTGGCTTGGTTGCATGGCACGTGTTCGATGAAATGTGTCAATGGGGATTTCTAGCAATCTGGGTCCAATTCGTACGACGACACACTAGATGTGTTGGGGATTGGGGTCCGGTGCTTGTCCTGTCAAGATCCGCTTCGATGTATTGCTAGAAATCACATTTGACCTATTTGTCCATTAGGGTTACGCGGGGGTGTTTCATTGTCATTGGCGGGAGAAAGACCGCCTCTGACCATCGGGCCAAGGGGGAATAAACTTGGCGGTTGACTCCCTAGCCATAGCTCACGCCCCGAGTGTTGACATTGAGTCCTCGCGCGCGGGAGCGGCTTGGACGAAGTGTTGGGAGATATCATTGTGACCATAATGCTCCCGGTTTCGGAAGGTGTTAATGGACATGGGAATGCCCACCGTCCGGAACCGGGTAGGCCTATCGTGCTTGGCACCGACCGGAATATCGGGCCATGGACGCTAGGTACCACCTTTTGGGGCAATGTCTCACCCTGGGTCAAGTCAAATGCCAAGTGTCATGAGTGCTCTAGCCCGTGTTAGCGGGGATTCATTTCGTGTCTTTTTCATTTCTTTCTTTTATTTCTACACTTCCACCCATTTCATCCGCGTAGCTAGCACACGACCTAGGCGAGGCTAGTAGCCACTCAAGCCATCCACCTCCCTGTGTTCGATATACCCGCACCCTACACTAACCGTGCACTTGCGGTAAAACGACACCGCGCCCATACCGTAAACGGGGCGCCGGTCAACAAGCGATGTGTATTCAAACGGAAAGTAAATGCCCATAAGGTGCCCGTTCTGTCCAGCCTTGAGCGGCTTGGCACCCAATCTATTACCTCGGGCTCCACCTTTACGGTAGTAGTCCTCCCTATTGACAGGGATTCATGATTATTAGGCGGGAACTGTAATAAAGGAGCCGGTGCAAGGGACAAGCGATGTGTATTCAAACGGAAAGTAAATGCCCATGAGGTGCCCGTTCTGTCCATCCTTAAGTGGGTTGGCACCCGATCTATTACCTCGGGCTCCACCTTTATGGCAGTAGTCCCCTCTATTGACAGATATTCATGATTATCAGGTGGGTACTGATATAATGGAGCCGGTGCAAGGCACAAGCGATGTGTATTCAAACGGAAAGTAAATGCCCAAGAGGTGCCCGTTCTGTCAAGCCTTGAGCAGCTTGGCACCCGATCTATTACCCCGGGCTCCACCTTTACGGCAGTAGTCCTCTCTCTTGTCAGGGATTCATGATTATCAGGCGGGAACTGATATAATGGAGCTGGTGCAAGGCACAAGCGATGTGTATTCAAACGGAAAGTAAATGCCCATGAGGTGCCCATTCTGTCCAGCCTTGAGTGGCTGGGCACCCGATCTATTACCTCGGGCTCCACCTTTACGACAGTAGTCCTCTCTATTGACAGGGATTCATGTTTATCAGGCGGGAACTGATATAATGGAGCCGGTGCAAAAAACAAGCGATGTGTATTCAAACTGAAAGGAAATGCCCATAAGGTGCCCGTTCTATCCAGCCTTGAGCGGCTTGGCACCCGATCTATTACCTCGGGCTCCACCTTTACGGCAGTAGTCCTCTCTCTTGACAGGGATTCATGATTATCAGGCGGGAACTGATATAATGGAGCCGGTGCAAGGCACAAGCGATGTGTATTCAAAAGGAAAGCAAATACCCATGAGGTGCCTGTTCTGTCCAACCTTGAGCAGCTTGGCACCCGATCTATTACCTCGGGCTCCACCTTTACGGTAGTAGTCCTCTCTATTGACAGGGATTCATGATTATCAGGCGG